>BLKR01000815.1:370000-396901 GCA_011170035.1 Teleogryllus occipitalis | reverse complement strand
ATATATATATATATATATATATATATATATATATATATATATATATATATATATATATATATGAGTCGATAGATGTGTGTTCACGCTGCTTGATGTTTTCTTTTGATTGTTGAGATTGGTTTACAATTCGTCAAAGTTTTGTTTCAGTGTAATAATTGCATTGTGGTGTTGACAGTTTGCATGTATTTGCTTCTGTGGTGTATTTTGTATAGAACATTCGCACAGTGGGTTTTGCTCGGTTTTACTTTAGTGTAGTTGTTTACAGATTATGTCGAATTCCGAATCGTTGTCCACGCGCTCCAAAAGACGCAAGCGTTCATTAACTGGACGCAGGTAAAGAGAAAGTCAGCGTAGGTGTCGTGATTGTGAGGTCATTTTATTTTCTATTGGGTCATTGTCTATGAAATGTCAGTTTTGTTTTGCTTTGTACTTTCCATGTGAGAAAAATTCTGCAAACGATTTACTCTGTGTTTCTTAAATGGAAAAATAAGTATACCTTTGAGCAATATGCCAGAAGAAATCAAACAGTTGTTTATAGGTGATGATGACATCAAAAACTTTAGAAATAATATCCTTCAGTATAATAGAGCTATATATTTTGTGCCGATTACATTGTCACCTGGTCATGAGCCATACGTGTTCAAAATTTTGGGAACTCCACATCACAGAATATCTTCGTTATACCCTGAAGATCCAAACAATGCAATATATTGTGAACATTAGTCTGGGTACAGTACTTTACATTTATCTCAGATCTCACCGTCAAATTTTGACGGGTTCTCACTAGTATTGTTTAAAAGTGAAATCAACTTGCCATGTAAAATATACTTTCAGGTAAACTTAATAGTAAACTTTGCTTGTTTTAGTTTCATAACAAGATAAATACGCTTCAGAACATACGCTCCAGAAATGTATATGTTTTATACTTTTCTGTTTTAAATAAAAATTAATAAATTTTAAATTCAGATTCACAGAAGAAATGTTTGTTATAATAATTATTATTTCCTATTTTCTGTAGATATACACTGATGCCGGGGTTCTCAAAATCACCCAAGGCAACAATGGTTTGCACGTTTAGTGGAACAAGAATATATTTTGTTTTTTTATATCAGTCAAGTCAGAATTAAGAATTTACGGACTATATTTGCTGTTCCCAATAATGCGGCTTTTTGAATTGTCCGTATATGCTTTTCAGTCAATTCTAACTTCTTCGCGATCTCTTGCCATCTTGGTGACCAATCCATTCGCTGAGACCACTACTGGAAGCACTTCCACTGCGCGCAATCCATACATGTCCTTCAATTCAACAGCCAGGGGTTGATATTTCCTCTTTTTCTCAGTAACAGTTGTTACAAGCCGGTCATCTGTAGGAACCGCAACATCAATGATGCATGATGTTTTAAATATTTTATCAAACAGAACAATATCTGGTCTATTTGCTTCCACTGTTCGGTCAGTGAAGATTACACTATCTCACAGAATTCGAGCTCGATCATTGCTGATTACTTGCTCAGGTTTGCACTTATAATATGGTTGTTCACTCTCTACGAGGTCGTATCTTTTGGCAAGGGCTTGGTGGATTACTATGGCGACGCAGTTGTGTCCCTTAAGGTATTCTGTTTGTGCTAATGCGGGGCATCCACAGCAAATATGCTGGATTGACTCGTTAGTGGATTTACATAGGCGACATCGGCTATCAATTTGCTGACCCATGATGAATTTTTTATAAGCTCTGGTTCTGACTACTTGGTCTTGAATGGAGAAAATAAATCCTTCCGTCTCACCGAAGAGGCCCCCGGTTCGAAGCCACTCCACAGAGTTTTTCATATCAATGTTCTCCGAAGTTAAAGATGCAAAAAATCTACCATGAAGTTCCTTTCTTTGCCAGATATTCACGCGGTCTTGATGATTCAGGTAATCAAACTCTTTACTTGGTTGTGTCAGACATAATGGGGTCATCTTTCTATCTTGATCACAGATAGCTTTGTGAACAGACGAGTTGATAGAAAGAAAGTATTTTCGACGCAGCTTTTCTTCTTGCTGTCGCACAGTGCCTCCAAGTTAAGGAGTGCTCTTGCTGCACTAGCACGAGCTAAGTGCAGCCTGTGCTCTCAACCCTGAGGGTGGTGCAGTCGATGCCTTGTGAGTGTAGTTCTTATTTTCCTGTCCAAAGTCTGCAAGGATGTTTCTGTCCATTTTATTACACCAAATGTGTAAGTTGCTATGGGAATAGCCCAAGTATTAATAGCAGATATTTTGCTTCTTGAATTGATCCACGTTTTGCAGATTTTATTTACTCTCGATAGCACGTTCTGTACAATTTTGTTCCTAATGTCTGAATCAAAAATTCCCAGCAATTGCAGCATTTCCAGATATTTGTAGGAGTCATCAGTGCCGATATTTTTAATAATTGTGTTACCAGATATTTGCATATTTTGTTCTTCATTTTGGACTTGCCCGCGGACAACATGAAGGGAAGCGCATTTTTCAATCCCAAACTCTAAACAAACTGCATCGCTGAAACTCTTGACAAGTTCGAGCTCGTTTTGTAAGTGATCTCTATTAGAATCATATAGTTTGAGATCATACATGTAGAGCTTTGTAGGGTTTTTCTTCGAGAAGTACCCATATCCTGATTGTCAGAGCATTCTGCTCAAAGGGGTGAGTGCTATGCAAAACCATAGCGGGCTTAGGCTGTCCCCTTGAAAGATTCCACGACGAATTGCAATATCTTCCGTCACGTAACAGCAGGTTCCCTTCTTAATCTGCAAATGCGTTTTCCATTCTGACATGCAGTTCAAGAAAACGATCAGTCTTCGATCGATTTTATACAATTGAAGTACTCTTAAAAGCCATGAGTGAGGTACCGAATTCGTACCGAAGGCTTTTTTGTAATTCATCCAGCATACAGAAAGATTGCGCTGGTTCTTCCGTACTTGCTGCGTAATTACACTATCAATCAATAATGGTTCCTTGCATCCCATACTTCCCTTGCGACACCCATTCTGTTCAGGAGCCAAAATGTTCTGGTTCTGGACTAAATGACTGTACATTCTTGAAGAAATTATGGAAGATATGGAAATATAATTTTATATAGTGTTGGCAGGTAAGTCATCGGTCGATAATGTTTTGGCTGGGATCTATCACCAGCTTTGGGCACCATACGTTCTGCCTGTCAACAGGTACTTTGGGAATATAGTTGGATCTAGCAAAACTTCATTGAACAGCCGAGTCAGGCATGGGTGCGTGGCAGTGAAATACTTCCACCATACATTTTGGATACCATCTGGACCTGGCGACTTCCAATTCTGTGTTCTCTGTACTGCTGTTTTGATATCAGCAAGGGAAATTTCAAAGGGAGGCATCTCGTCAATGTTAAGACAAACTTCTATTTCCTTCTGCAGCCAGTAGGCTCCTTCATCGATTTGCTTTGATTTAGCCCAGATATCAGTCCAATACTGAACCAGGGATTTGCTACTCGGAAATTGCCCTTGATGGTCTTCATTGTTATTCTGCAGCAGTCTATAAAATTTCTGGTCGAAAGCAAAGGCTGACTGTTGATGGCGTCTCTTTGCTGCTTCATCATGACGCCTAATTCTCGCACCGAGTGCAGCTATTCTCTGTTTCAGGCGTTCCTCTTCCTCTTTCAATCTCTTATCCAGATCCTTAAGGTTCATTCGCAACTTCATTCTTTTAGCGATTGATCGTATCCCATTTCTCACTTTCTTAGGTACTTTTCCTTTCCCTGCGAAGTACGCTACTAGATGACTGATTTCCTTTCTGGATTTATTAATTTTGGAAATGATTATTTTCTTCCATGCTGGAACGAATTCATTTTTAGAGCTGGGGTCTTTGGACGTTCTGCCATTTTCCTGTCTAATTTTTCTGCCCAAAACACAGCAAACTGCCAAATCGGCACAGTGCACTGCGTCAGACAGCTCTTCCAACGAAATCATATGAGATAATGTATTTTCAACTAAGGAATTCATTTTTTTACAAGCAGCCTTAAAGTTCGCACTCCCAATGATCTTAGGTATACGAGGTCATTTCTGCAATGGGACACCTTCGTACATAATACGGTATTTCTGGTAACTTTCCTTCAATTCATTGATAAGAGGTACATTACTAATTGGACAAGCTTGATTTTCAGCTACATGATATCTTTCAAGAAGTCTTCCTTCTGCTTCATGGTCCTCGCCATGGAGTGGAGTCTCTGATGGTGTGATACTTTGCAGTTGCATAGTTATTTGTTGCTTAAGTCTATTCAATTCAGCATCTGAAAATACACGTCGCCTTTGAATAGAATTTAACTGACTGCAGACTCGTTGCTCATTCAGTGTGCTGTCTGGATACATTATTTTCCATTCCGCGTGCATCCTTACTCTAAACCCTTCATACTCCGTTTCCACTTTCGTGCTAATATAGTACGCATGCATTATGGAGATATTCATCTCTTTTGTCCATCTTATGCGTTGGCTAGTTTGCCTTGATATGGTGGAGGACCCTACAGGTGGGGACCTCAAGCCACTCCGGCCTTCAGCAGATGAAGCTGCTGTCTCTGCGGTAGCCATGAGTGGTATGGCGCCGCGCCTAAACTGTTGATCTGCACTAGATTCACCATTATCCACTGGCACAGATAGCTCATTTGACACAGTTGGCCCAGTGCCAGAACCTACTGCGCGATCTTGCGAGGATCGATCGCCAGCGACTCTCTTCCTTAATAACCTGCTCATAACAATCTTTTCCGGTTTCCAAGTAATAAACACCAGTCGAAGAACCTCTGGTATTTATGGCTTGGGTCCGCGTGTCAGTCAGGCACGAGAGGTGAAATCCTCCCCTGCGGTCCAACTGTAACCTTATAGGCTAAGAGAGCTGCTGTTGACCATTTCACTGGTTCTTCCACCGCCTCTCTAGGTACTGGTCCAGTTGGGTGACCTATACCAACCTGATAGACCTTTCCCAGAGTTACTCTCGAGAAGCCCTATCAAGACCTCCTTCTCATCAGTTCGCGGGGCCACTCCGCCGAAGGGGCTGGTTACCGCAACCATGGAGTGGGTTTCCGACTTAACAGGGCTCCCCGCGTGAAGGGTGAGATAGGAGTTGGGCGCGCGAGGTTTATGTCTGGCACATCGCACCCCTTGAGCCCAAATTATTATTATTATTATTATTATTATTATTATTATTATTATTATTAATCAATAGGGTTACTTTAAAAGTAATTAACTAATTAAAATATAATAAAAATTAATTTCTCAATTTATTCTGATGCGTATCCGCGGTAACTGTTTCTTTAAAAAAACAGGCTAATTAATCTGCGTCGATAAATGGCACACCACACTCCAATGTTTTTTTTCATGCAACGATCTCTACTGTTTCCTACGGTTTTCCGGTACCGCCAGAGACTACTGTTTTGCTGGTTAACATATCCACCCAGATGAAGCCAAGCCCTATCACTAAAAACACTTTGTCAAGTGCAAGACCTTCGCTAACAATTCGCCGTAGCCAATTATAGTAATTCATGCGACCAGCTCGATCGGGAACCTTAAGCTCTTGAGAAGCCCGATGTTTGAATGCGCACATTTTCAATTTTTTGCGGCATAGTGTGCACTTCCTTACGAGATTACATTGCTGCTGGAGCTTCCTTTATCATTTTTTCGGGAAAGTTGAGAGAACGTCCCGAACTTCCTCTAGTTTTCACTGCGTGAGCACTGTTTAGGTGCCAACAAATGTGCTCCAGAAATGTATAGATGTTTTATACTAGGTATTTTAAATATGTATTAAAAATTATTAATTCCAGGTCCGCAGAGAAAATTCATTATTATTATTATTATTATTATTATTATTATTATTATTATTATTATTATTATTATTATTAATGTTGTTATTAATAATAATTAATAATTATTATTTTTATTGAAATAATGATACTTTTAAAATAAAAGTAGTTTTTAAGAGAGGGCTCAGTTGTCAGTGATTAATAATCACTGGCGAAATTATCAGTGAAAGATAGTCACTGCATAATGATACATCTCAGCCTTGCCATTCATCCCCATTATTTAACCTTAACATAAAGGTTTTGGAATTCCCTGCAACAAAAAGAATAAAGGGAGTTAGGTAATCGGTAATGGAGGAAAGAAAGTTATTTATTATGAATGATGAAAAGGAAATTATGAATTATACAATGGTGTCGGAAAAAAGAATTCTCACAAAAAGTGTTGTTAATGCCCTCCATTGGCTAACAAACAAGCATTAACTCGCTTGAGAGCATTTGCTGCAACCCGATGTAAAGTTTGTTCATCAATCATGCGAATCGCTTCTTCGATGTTTCTTTGGAGCTCTTCGAGATTAGCAGGTTTGTTTGCATAAACTTTACTTTTGAGGCATCCCCAAAGATAAAAATCTGGTGGTGACAAATCTGGCAAACGAGGGGGCAACAAACCTCGAGAAATTATTCTGTTCTCAAAAAACCCTTTTCAGAAATTGCATTGTCGACTTGGCAGTACACCATACTCCATTTTTTTAAGCAGTCGTCTCTCTACTGTTTCCTGTGGTCTCTCAGTGTCCCAGAGTCTACTGTTTTAATTGTTAACGTATCCATCCAGTTAAAATCAAGCCTCATCACTAAAAAATATAAGTGCCTCTTCACTAACAAATTGACGAAGCCAATTACAATTCATGCGAGCAGCCCGATCAGGAATCTTAAGCTCCTGAGATGTCCACAGTTTGAACGCGTATTTTCAATTTTGTAGTGGCACAGTGCGCACTTCCATAAGAAATATTACATTGCTGCTGAAGTTTCCTTAACCCTTCAGTAGGCGCGCGAGCAATGCTCACGTAAATGGGCGCGCGGCCTATACAATACGCCAGTTCATTTGCTTGATGTTGAGCAACTAAAATGTAACTAAATACTTTAAAATATCGTATTTATTATACTAAATTATTTTATTGGATCATTTTCTCATTACAACATTTCTAAAACAAAGTAAACAGAAATGAAGAGAAGAATAGATGATAAATTTACAAGATTCCAGCTTGCCAGAAAGTCTCTTTTGCATAAAGTTCTTATTCGTGTACAAAACTATTTCATCCAAATCGTCTATGAAAGTTATGAATACAGGAAGTTCGTCTTTCACGTTAATATCCACTTTTGTTTATGTGGCGGGAATCATTTTCTTCTAAATATTTTTTGTGGTGTAGAAAATTTGCTTTTCAAGGGCGTTTTTCCACTTCTAATTTTCTTGTAATTGTTTCTTGCGGCAAGATCTATTGTGTTTGAAAATGATTTTGAAAAGTTTTCTCCGCTATTTTCAGATAACTCATGGCTATCGCTATTGCTGTCATCACTGTAGCGTGGCGTGAGTGTGTCTTCTTCAGGTTTACTATCGTATTGAGACATTGTAGGTACTTTTCCCGTTCATCATCTGACGAGTCGTCGATGTGTTTCTTCCAAATATGATTCCATCCAAAGCTTTATATCTAGAAGAGCGCTTCGCGTAGATATTCTATTGTAAAAATGAAACTTTTAAAATTGCTTAAATAACTAGGCGCGCGGCGTACGGAGTACGCCTAGATGCACGGGAAAAGGAAACGAGTTCGCACACAGCTTACCCAACAACAATTAAAATACGTACTGACTCACAATCGTCAAAGAAACAACTAGCGGTAGGATCTCGGCATTTCCGGCTTATCGGAATTTTAGGAAAGAAAAGCTTAGAAATGTAATGATGTTTTCGGGAAAGTTAAAGGAACATCCCGAACTTCCTCTAGTTTTTGCTGCCTGGGCACTGTAATTCAGCGACTGTGTTTTCGATCAAACACACCTCCTGTCTCACGATAGCACTTCACTAAGCGAAATATGGTACTCTTGTTCGGAATAGACTCAGATGATAATTCTCTCTAAGGCACTCTTTGAAAAATTGCGTTCGGAAATACTCCTCCACCACAAAACTGCGTTGTCTGCGCTGAGGCGCATCGTCATTTAATTGTGAAAGAAGAAGTCTATGAAGACGAGGCCTGTTGTATTTTGAGCAGGTATGACCCACACCACGGGAAGGTGGTGAGTGAAACGAAGGGGCTGATAGTGAATGGAGTGTCGCTGAAATGCAGTCGAAGGAGCTGTCCCAGAAGCAGTGTTCTTTCAACTTTCACTTTTCTGTCTGTGCCTTAAACAGCAGGGTTTAGACTCGGAAACAACCTGTTTTGTACCGATCACCCGGTAAAATGGTTGAGAAAGAATTAAATCTATTAATTTAGGGAGAATATTTGATTAATTGTTTTTCTTTATGTTGTCTAAAATATTAATAGCAAGGTAATTTTGTTTACCGAACCGTTCTTAACATTTCTTTATATCTTATTTCATTGTTTGAATGTTTACATTTATTATAAGTGATTTCCAGTAAGCCAAGACTTTATATACAATGGAGCGTTTAGTATTTGTTTTAGAATTCCCCTCATTTTCATAAGTATACAACAATTCTATATTACATATACTAGAAAGTATATTCAGAACCTCATTCAGCCAATCGTGTCACGAGCGACCTCATTTTCCGCTACCGCCTCCCCTGCTATAACTGTTGTACAAAGCCTCAGATAATGTTTTAGTCGGGAAAATATATTTTTGTTCGAGATTAAGTTGCTATGTACTTTCTAAAATCTCCAGAATATGAGTGTCTGTTAAGACTACAAGGGCACCCTTTCTTGTAGCAAGTGAATCTGGCGACTCAAGAACACGACAGAATATGTTTCCATCAACTTCGCCTCTAAACCCAAAACTTAACCCCTGCTCCGGCATGCGCCTCAAAAAACGACATTCAGAAGCTTCGTGCCTTCCTACCCTCACCACTCCCGCCGCCTGAGTCCTTCCGCCTCTATCTCCGCCTCCGCCTTCACCACCTCCTCCGCCCCAACTCTCACCACAGCCGCAACCACCACCGCCTCCACCGCCGTCCCAGGCTCCATTGCCGCTACCGCCACTTTCCTGGCTATTGCCTCCGCTTCCATCTCTGCCTCCATCTCCTCAACCTCCGCTGCATCTGCCACTCCCCACCGCCTAAGCCATCACAGTCACCACTGCCGCCGCCAACGCCCCCGCCTCCGCCGCTACTTCCACTGCCGCCTCCGCTTCCGTAGCCACTTTGGACACCACCTCCGCTATGACCACTTTCGTCGCCCCACCTCCGCTTCTACCGCCGCCGTCACAGCCAGGATGGCCTAATCCCGCAGCTGCGCTTCTCCGCTATTCCATTCCGCACCTCCCCGCCGGCCGCCATCTTGTGCTTGGCAAAACAAAAGGCGCTCGAGAGTGGCGCGATGCGGATTAGCAGGCGCCTTCCAGTCTCGCAAATGAGGTTAAGAAAAACGCCGAGTGGATTTTGGGCGCTGGAGGAATAATTTTTAAAACGTAAGTCCGAGACACCCACTGGAGTGAGAGGCTCGCGATCTCACGGTGAGTTTGCGAGTTTGACTGCAAGATGTGCGGTTGTAGTTACGGAATTAAGTGCACTAGCGGGGGTCGTGTTGCTGTCTTGCAGGCGTCGGATTATTCCGAGTTGTTAAGTTATCCTTTGAGCTTCGACGGTGTTTGTGAAGATCGAGCTCTGAAGTTATGCGGAAGATAGGATGTAATGTTAAGCGTTATATTGATTTTTTTGACCGGGTGGCATGCGACGGTTTCCTCATTCTGTGTTCGAAAAGTAGGAACGATTCAGTGCTTATATTGTTAATAAAAACCAGTTCCTTTTTTTAATTAAAAACATTCAGTTTTCTTGTGTTAACTGTGAATTATTGTTTCAATTATTCATTACAAGTTGCCAACGTTTTGGCTAACACCTTTCAGTCATCTTGAAGCCTCTGGAGAAATATAAGCTAAAATTTACAATAATAGATGATACACAGAAATTCTTTTAAATTAATTTCAACTATAGATCAAAAGTCATTGAAATTAAAAACCTTTGCATCACATTTTTTACATTTTAGTACAAGTAAACAGAAGCTTATAAAATTCATTCCAAATCATTGCAATTTGCATATAAAGTAAGCTTCTATCTTCTTCTTCTTCTTCCTCCTCTTGCGAATAAGTCCAATTTGGACTGCGCAAAGTACTTCGTGTACTTTGTAACTTACTGTGCTGTACTGTACTTACGCTACAGTACTTACTGTACTTACTGTACGCTACGCTACTGTACTTACTGTACTGTACTAGTACTGTACTTACGCAAAGTACTGCGTAAAGAGGTTCGTGTATTTATGTAAGAAATAATATTGATTCTACCTTCTTGTCAGAATTCAATTTATATGCAGTTGAAAAAGTTTTTGAAATAACAGTTGTACATCTTACTACGCTCAAAATTATTTTACTTTGCATCTACAGACCTCCAACAAAGCAAGCTTTAGATTATTTCAATTTCGTAGAAAATCTAGAGATAACTCTGAACAAAATTAGTAATCTCTCTTTTAAATCCATTGTTGTATGTGGAGATTTCAATATTGATTTTCTGAGCGAATCCCACGAAAAAGAGCAGTTTCTCAATTTAATTCATTCTTTTAATTTAGATATTACAGTGAACGTACCTACACGGAATACTCTTAAATCACAAACAGCAATAGATCAAATTATAATCAACAAAACCACAACTAGATATGAAATAATAACGAATAATCTAGGTTACAGTGACCACGATGCACAAATTCTTACAATTACTAATAACATGAATACTGACACAATAAATAAAACACGCATGTGCAGAGCATTTACTACAGTTAACATAAAGTTATTTACGGACTACTTGCTGAAAGAACCATGGGAGGCAGTTTATAACGCTATTGACACAAATGAAAAATATAATTTATTTTTCTCAAAGCTTTCATTTCTCTTTAACGCATGCTTTCCTATTAAAAAGAGAAAATTAAACATTTCACGAAAAAGTAATACTTGGATCACAAAAGGAATTAGAACATCGTGTAAAAATAAACGTACTCTCTACTTTATTTCTAAACGTCATGACGTATCTCAAGATTTCCTTATCTACTTTAAAAAATACAAAACATTGTTACGAAAAGTCACAAGGCAGGCTAAAATCATGAAAAACGATCAGGATATTTTGAACTCAAATAATAAAACAAAAGCAATGTGGAATATAATAAAAAATACTACCAAATCAACTAGAAAACCCGTAGAGAATGTTGTTTTAAAATATAACGATATAAATGTGAACGATCCGGCAACAGTGGCTAATCTCTTTAACCAATACTTTTCGAGAATTGCTGTCGATCTCACTAAGGGTCTTCAGCCACAAAATTCAAAAACAGACAGTTCACCCAAAATTTTAGACACAATGTTCGTTTCCGAAACTTCTTCCTATGAAATTCTCAAAATAATCGGTAAACTAAAAAATAAATATTCGTCCGGTTTAGATGAATTCCCAGATTCTTTGTTAAAGACTTGTGCGTATGCCATTATACACCCGTTAACTCACATATTTAATGCATCTTTATGCACTGGAACGTTTCCAGATATTTTCAAAACAGCTAAAATTAAGCCGCTCTTCAAAAAAGGCAACAAAAATGAAATTCAAAATTATCGGCCCATTTCTCTTCTATCAGTTTTTTCAAAAATATTAGAGAGACTTTTTTACGTACGAATGGAAACCTTTCTCACTAAACACGACGCGCTTTCAGATTGCCAACATGGATTTAGAAAATCAAAATCAACGGAAACAGCTATATTTTCTTTTCTTAAAGATGTCGCCTCATCATTGGATCAAAAAGAAGCACCTATTGGATTATTTTTAGATCTCTCAAAAGCTTTTGACGTTATTGATCATGACATTTTACTTTCCAAATTACCTTCATATGGAATTCGTGGTATTGCTCTAGATTGGTTATGTTCGTACCTTAAACAACGATCTCAGAGAGTTGAAATACCTTACTGGAATGATGGAACATTACGTACGCACCTTTCCGACTCTTTGCCCATTGCATGTGGAGTTCCTCAAGGATCGATTTTAGGCCCTATTCTGTTCCTACTTTACGTAAACGATATGCCCTCGACGATTCGAAACGGAAGAACGGTTCTCTTTGCGGATGATACGAACATCCTTTGCAATAAAGAAACCGTAAATAGTACAATATCAGATGTTTCAAATTGGTTCCGAAATAACAAATTAATAGTAAACGAAAAGAAAACGGTTTTAATGCAGTTTTCCATTTCAAATAAACAATTCTGTGCTTCATTGAAAATGAACAGTGTACCATTGACTGATGTTAAGGCAACAACATTTTTAGGTCTCTCAATTCAGTCAAACCTTAAATGGAACGTCCATTTAAATGAATTGAACACAAAATTAAGTTCATTATGCTACGCGTTCAGAATTCTTGCAAATTCAGTCAGCCTTCATACTGCTCGTTGTGTATACTTCGCGAATTTTCATTCCCGCCTGAGATATGGCATAATATTCTGGGGAAATACATCTTATAGCTCCCAGACTTTTAGATTACAAAAACGAATTGTATGAATAATAACCAAATCCCACCCACGTGATTCATGTAAGCCTCTCTTCATTAATCTAGGAATTCTACCATTACCGTGTCTATTTATTTACGAATCAGTGGTTTTTGTAAAAAATGACTTGCTCAAGGGCGGGAATATTTTTTCAGAAAATGCCGAAGTCTATCACTATAACACTCGACGTAGAAATCATATTCATCAGGTGACAGTATCAACAGCTCATTACAAAAAATTCACATACAATACATGTACATTATTTTACAACACTTTGCCAGATGACATTAAACGATTCAATTCAATAGAAAAGTTTAAATCCCAAGTGAAATCGTTTCTGCTGCATAACTGTTTCTATACAATTGGAGACTATACTGAGCATCACAAG
Source organism: Teleogryllus occipitalis (assembly GCA_011170035.1). NCBI lineage: Eukaryota > Metazoa > Arthropoda > Insecta > Orthoptera > Gryllidae > Teleogryllus > Teleogryllus occipitalis. The sequence goes on along the minus strand of BLKR01000815.1, from coordinate 384,014 downwards.
AAAAGTAACATTAATTTTAACAATGATACATAATGCATTATTTACCATTTGGACTGTATAAATGAGTATAAACAACCTGTAACAACTATTGTAACACAGCTTCCGGGTCAATGACCCCATCTCGATCAGGTTTTTCGTCCAGTTTCCCTGATCCATTGAGCAAATGCTGAGATGGCCCCTTGTTTTGCTTCTGGACATAAATGTAACTTCATTTTCTGTGCACGTCTTCTAGAATTCAGTGGGAAATACAATTATTCAAATTATCGTTTCCATGTTGTCGCGGCAGGAAGTAATAAGAGCCAAAATTTATTGCTTATTTATCTTTGAAAATAGATTTTATTACATGGGAGTTTTTTTGTTGTTTTTTCTCCCTTTCAAAATTCAAAATTTATTGCTTATTTACCCTTGAAAATAGATTTTTTACATGGGAGTTTTTTTGTTTTTTTTCTCCCTTTCAAAACTCAAAACTTATTGCTTGTTTATCCTTGAAAATAGATTTTATTACATGGGAGTTTTTTTTCTTTTTTTTCTCCCTTTCAAAAATTCAAAATTTAAGTAGTATATGACTTAGTGTAGGGATTACAGAATTTTGAAAATGTGCACACATTTCAGTTTTCCCCATAGCACGTCATACGCAGTTTTAACTGTTTTTTTGACGTAAATAAATAAATAAATAAATACTCAGATGTTTCTTAGCCTTTCTTTGTGCCCATATTTCTTTCATCCTTTAGGTGAGCGCCTTTTTTCTCTCTTCGATCCGATCACTTCCTGTTCTACACTTTGGTACTTCTTCCAAATCAATCTACCATAATTGCACGTTAAAACCCCCGTGACATTGGCACGAAAAAAAATTAAAATTCCCAATTTTCATATTGTAATGATTTATAATCATCAACCAAATAAGTATTTCCTTTAAATGAAAAAAAAATCCCTACAAATCAAATAAATTATACCCGAAGAGGTAAATGACGGCAGCGCCGTCCACGAACATTTTTTCTAAAATAAATGAATGCACAGAAGAATGGGAAGCATAACGTGAACATTTGATAAAGCACAATTTTAGGAATCATTTGAAACAAAAATCAACAAAATCGGACCAGGGGTTTGTTTAATTCGAGAATTTTAGTAATCGTGCATCTCAGTTTAATAAAAAAAAGAGCATGTAGACGCCATTGTTGCCGAGAAGAAGCAAATTACGAATAATGTTTTTCATAAATAGTAAGAGTACGCCTAAAGGAATCGGGTTAAGATTTGGCAGAAGAAAACAGCAAAGAGTATAGAAATTTTTGAGAGTAATCACAATTTTGGAGGACGCCTTGGAGGCGTAATCAAATTTAAGGGTTAAAATTGTTATTTAGAAAAGACGTGAAGCAAGAGACACATTGACGACGAGCGGCGAAGTGTAATATTTTATTTAAATAAGGCGCTGAGAGGTGAAGAAGACAATATGACAATTATCAGAGAAATTTTGGACATAATATAGAGGCAATGATAAGGCAGGTAAACGTTAATAAATGAAAAGAAGAAATACTTTTCGTTATGATGTTCGGCGCATTAAGCGGGTGATCTGCTTTTGTTGGCGGAAAAAAACATAGAAGCTGAGGACAACAATGCCCAAGGAGAGAAAGTTTCGAGCAGAGTGTGAACGGGAGGTCCGTGTTAGACGCTACATTTTTATGATTGTTCGGAATTTATAGTTTGAAAAACAGTTTATTTTTATCTTTAAACTTTATAAAAAACGTGCACATGTATTGGCAAATAGTGGCGCATAATTAGTAAATAGTGGCAATGCGGGATAATAGTTTTTTCGTGATCGTGACCAGAAGCAGTAGTAGGCAGACATTTTGTATCGTGTTTAATAACACTAATTTTACGCGATCTCGGCTGAATATTGAAGGGAAGTGCAAGCGAAGTTTTGTCTTGTAAAAGGACATAGTGCAATTCGCGACGTGATTTCAAACATTCAGCGGGGACTTTGTGTTGCGTTTACGCAGAATATTTCGCGCTTTTACCGAATTGTGTAAGCTTCGCGCTGTGAAATTATCCCTGATATGGTGACTGGAGCTTTGCGGTGAGGGTGTGCAGATTGGTGGCTGGCGACGAACGTAACCTGCGCTGCGTGCCGCGACGCCGAACCAGCAGACAGGGAAATGACACGATTGATTTATTTTGGTTGCTGCAAAAACGCATTTCTGTCCAAGATCAAGTCATGTTAAATTGACACAAATTGAAAGTCAATAAGTAGGTATTGTAGAATGCGCATTCGGTGTGAATGAGATTGTTTTTGTAAAGTTGCAGAGTGAATGTTTTTTCTTTGTTTTTATGTCAAGTGAATTTTTTATGTATGCCATTGAAGGGTATTTTTTTGGTTTTGTGTTCATTGTTGGTGTTTTAAGAACGAGAGAATCAGTTAGTCATGATAGAATAAATCAAGATGAACACAATCGTGTTTATTGATAAAGCCCTTTCAAAGACGTGTTGTGATTTATGGTAGTTAGACGCTGACCCACGCGCGCGTTGCACGAGTATTACGTCTCGAACTCTGTGCAGGGCCCATTACAAATCCACGACCCCATAAATCCTCAGAATTATGAAAAGTTAGCTAGCAAACGGGCTATGAACGTATTTAATAGAGGGAGGAGACGATTTTGTTACATTGGCGCCCAATATATTAGCGTATATAATAATAGTGGAAGGAGACAAATTGTTAGATTGACAGTCCAACGAGAGGAATAAATGTAATTTGTCACATTAGCAACACAACGCGAGGCGTGAATAGGCTTGTTAATTAATTCGCCACAGTGGCGCACCAACGGGAGGCTGGAATAGGCTATTAACTCACCACATAGGCGCACCAACGTGAGGTTGGAAGAAGGCAATAATGAATCCGACACAATATGTATACGTTTGTCCATCGTTTGACCACGTTTGCCCACCCTTCGAAACATCAGAAACATTTTACCAGCGTCCATTCAAAAATTAGAGCAAAAACAATTTTTTCGGGCCAACTTCACACTTTTAAAAAATTACAAGATTTTGCCTAAAATATCAAAAATACCAAAATTTGAGGTGCGCTTTTATTTGTCAATCGTCTGACCACCTTTTTTCACGAACTAGATAATTTTTACCATGTTTCCTCAAGGAGATATTGCCGAAAAAGTATTTCATGGCACCCAGAAAGCGTGAAGTTGGCCCAAATCAAATTCAAAAATGCAGTTCTTTGGGGTGGATTCGTTTGTCCATCGTTTGCCGACCCTTTAGAAACGTTTTACCAGGCTGTTTCAACAAATTAGAGAGAAAAAATTCGAACTTTCAAAATTTGGCCTCAAATGTTAAATATACTAAAATTTGAGGTGCGTTTTCGTTTTTCCATCGTTTGATCTCCTTTAATCACGACCTAGATTATTTTTACCACGTTTCCTCTAGCAGATATAGGTGAAAAACTTATTTCACGGCACCCAGAGTGTGTGAAGTTGGCCCGAATAAATTTAAAAGTCAATTTTTGGGTGGATTCGGTTTTCCATCGTTTGATCACGTTTGCCCACTATTTAGAAATTTTTTACCAGGTCCGGTTTAAAAGTTACAGACAAAATATCTTTTTCCCACCATTTTATCAATTCAAATAAATACCAAGAAACACACGGAAATTTCGAGATGTTTGTGGCGTCATACGGGTGAAATCAGTACACAGACGAGAGTGGGTTGTAATAACAGTAGGTTTATTCACAATTTAGACCGTAGTCTCAAATAACCAATGCACTGTATACAATTAACTAACTAAATAGACCCCACTGCTATGAGAGATATTTACAACGGCTACCACACCGCAACATACTACCAAATGTTTCGCCGTGCGTAGTACCGCCTGCCCTGAGACCGACTACATGTCTCACTAGTCACGACAATAACTGCCGGCTCCTTGCGCTGCGTGCACGCTCGCACCTCTCACGGACGACCTACGCTGCTGCTGCCACATTCACACAAGAAGAAGGAGCTATTGTTCTCACGGCCCTTAAATAGCCATCGCGACGCTGCCCGCCGCCTCCATTGCCTCCGCCCTAACGCCCGCACAGCCTGTCGGAAAAGCCCCGTGCGTCATAGCTTCTGCCTTTATCTACGCATCCGGTGCACGCCTCGCGTCACGCGCCCACGCTGTTTTAGCGACACGACGCTACATTGTACTGACCCCTTCGTTAGTCCTTATTTGGAAAACGAATATCTATCACTTAAAAAAGGTATATTACGTTTAGTTAAAAAATTACAGGAAAAAATACAAGTTTTCCGTCACTTTTTGTAAATTCGACAAAAAAGCCAAAACTACCCTGAAATTGCGAAAATTATCATTGAATGATAATTTGCTCTAGCAAATATTGGAAAAAACGTATTTCACGTCACCCAGAAACCGTGAACTTGGCCCGAATCAAATTCATAAATGCAATTTTTTGGGTGAATTCATTTGTCCATCGTTTCCCCACGTTTGTCCACCCTTTAGAAAATTTGTACCATCCCCGTTCAAAAATTATTGACAGAAAACATTTTTACTATCACTTATTCTGTTACCAAATGTTACCATTACCTTGTCTGTTGATATACGAATTAGTGGTTTTTGTCAAAAATGACTTGGTTTAGGGCGGTGACGTATTTTCAGAAAACTCCGATGTGTATATCTGTAACATTCGACGAAGTAATCATATTCAGCAGGTGACATTATCAACAGCACACTACAAAAAATTCACATGTACATTATTTTACAACACTTTGCCAGATGACATTAAACGATTAAATTTGATAGAAAAGTTTAAATCTCAAGTAAAATCGTTTTTGCTGTATAACGGTTTTTATGCAATTAGAGACTATACCGAGCATCAAAAGGAAAGTAACATTAATTTTAACTGTGATATTTAATGTATTTATTGTAATTATTTACCATTTGGACTGTATCATTCTAAACAACCTATAACAAGAAGTGTACTGCAGCTTCTGGGTCAGTGACTCGCATCTCGATCAGGTTTTTCATCCAGTTTCTCTGATCCTTTGAGCTAATGCTGAGATGGCCCATTGTTTTTCTTCTGTACGTAAATGTAACTTCATTATCTGTGCACGTCTTCTACAATTCAGTGGGAAATGTAGTTATTCAAATTATTCTTCTCCATATTGTCGCTGCAGGAAGAATTATTCCTTGACGAAGGTCATGATGACGGATAAGAGCCCCAATTTATTGTTGATGTACCCTCGAAAATAGAATTTATTACATCGTAACAAATGTTTTCACAAGAATCCTCGCAAAAAGCGCTCATTTTATTTCTATATTTAAAATTCAAGTAGTTTATGGCTTAGGGTATGGATCACAGAATTTTGAAAACGTCCTCCGAATTCACTTTTCCCCATACCACGACACACACGAATAAACGAATAAACGAATAAACGAATAAACGAATAAACGAATAAACGAATAAACGAATAAACGAATAAACGAATAAACGAATAAACGAATAAACGAATAAACGAATAAACGAATAAACGAATAAACGAATAAACGAATAAACGAATAAACGAATAAACGAATAAACGAATAAACGAATAAACGAATAAACGAATAAACGAATAAACGAATAAACGAATAAACGAATAAACGAATAAACGAATAAACGAATAAACGAATAAACGAATAAACGAATAAACGAATAAACGAATAAACGAATAAACGAATAAACGAATAAACGAATAAACGAATAAACGAATAAACGAATAAACGAATAAACGAATAAACGAATGAATAAACGAATAAACGAATAAACGAATAAACGAATAAACGAATAAACGAATAAACGAATAAACGAATAAACGAATAAACGAATAAACGAATAAACGAATAAACGAATAAACGAATAAACGAATAAACGAATAAACGAATAAACGAATAAACGAATAAACGAATAAACGAATAAACGAATAAACGAATAAACGAATAAACGAATAAACGAATAAACGAATAAACGAATAAACGAATAAACGAATAAACGAATAAACGAATAAACGAATAAACGAATAAACGAATAAACGAATAAACGAATAAACGAATAAACGAATAAACAAACAGACAAACAAACAAACACTGAATTTTAAGAATTAAAAAAAATACTGTATGTTCATGATAAAATACAATTGGGTGAGGATAGTGAACTTTCAAATCACGGAGTGGCTTGTACGTAGCAAACTACCTTTATTGAATGTAAATTACATTAAGAGCTTCCAGGAAATATTAAAACATGAAGGCGGGGTCTGGCTTTAAGGTCTTGCTTCATTCTCTGGCCAGCTACTTTCTATCGTCGCCCAAAGTACATTTTTTTGACATTTTCTCAATTTGTTTGCTTTCTTAATAGTACAACCGAAATATTTTAAGAATAACAAAGAAGAGTAACACCTCGTCCTCAATAGAAATTTTCATTAAAAAAATTTAAGATGTTTTTAAGAAAATTGCGATTTAACATTACTGTAAATGCAACATTTGAAGCTCTTTTTCACAGGAATATATTGAGATTTCGAAAAACTTCATTTAAAGTCATTTGAAGCACTTCCACTCACAAATTTAATAATGTTATACAAATCAATGGAAATGTGCGTTTTAACGACGTAAGAGATATTTAAGAAAAGGAAAGGATCTTCAGGTGACGGTGATCGGTAGTCTATTAAGCTAATAAGAAAATGCTATAGATGTTTTCCACTGTTTATGGTCCTTCGCCACTCCACACCTACTGCCTTCTTGAAGTAGTCAGACCATCTAGTTTCCTGCCGGCGGTGTCGTCAATCCACTGGCACCCATTCTGTTGCAGCATGGATCCATCTTTGGTACTCGAGTTTCAACAAGTGTCCACCGCATTTCCATTTAATACATATTGCTTGCCCTGCCGCATTTAGAATGCCACGTTTTCTTCTAATAACAGAATTTAGTATTCTATCTTTAATAGAAATGTAGATCATCTTTCTTTTCATCTTCCGTGGACTTATTCTCAGCATAGTCTTCTTTTTTTGCATTAGGGACCACATCTGTGATCCATACAACAAAACCTGTAATAAACAAGAGTCCATTACTTCCCGTTTGGTGTTGATCTTTAGTTTTTTTTTATCCTGAAGGATAAAAGCTAGATTTCAAAACTTTTTCCATGCTAGCGATATTCTACGATTTAATTTCTTTTGTACCTCTGTTTTAAACGAGACGATGTAAGTATATTCTTCAACATCTACTTGTTTTTGATCCATAAGTATTGGTACTTCCTGATGATTGGACATAACTTTTGTTTTAGAAATACTAATCGTTAGACCTTTGCGGCACATCCTATATAGTTCCTCTAACATTCCTCTAACATCTTCTTGTGTCGATTTGTGACGATAAATTAGTAACCTGAAAGAACTTCAGATAAAATAACAACAAAAATCACATTCTGTATGAGATTGGAATCTGATGGTACTCATAGGAAAAATGAAAACTAAGTCTTCTTTCATTTTCATCTTTTGGAAAATATTCAACAAATTCCTCTGTGGGAATTTAATCCAATTTGGAGAAATTATTAGAAATAATGACAAACGTTCCATAACTTTCACTACCTTCTTCGAAACAGTAATTTGGTTGATTCCCAAACCTATACTCACTCCATTTTGAGAACGTGGAAGACTAACAACAAGAAATTTTTTCAATTTCATTTTGTTGTTAAGACTTCAGAGCTCATCCGCAAATCTCAGTTTTTTCAGTGCCGAATATAAGGTTATTTAATCGCTGTACATTTTCTTGTGAAAATATAAATATTTAAATAGAAAACCAGCCTAAATAACGTAGGGATCTATCAATCTGAAAGGAGGAACCAGCATAAAATGAAATAGAAATAAAAGGAAAATTAAACGAAATTTTAAAATTTATTGAAGTGTAAATAAGAACATTTAAGAATCACAGTTCAGCATCCGTTAATGCATTTTGCAAATAGAATAAGCAAGATCATTTTATTATCAATGAGCAAGATATTGTATTTGCCAATGGTACACATTTCTTGCAATTCTCCCTACAGCACGCGGACAAAAACACACGCAGTTCACCAGCTGGATTCTGCCATCGCTAGCAATCTGGAAGAGAAGGAATGTAAGAATGACATATTTTCACAAGCCACAACGAAAAACGCAAATATTGCGTGAGGTCTTAGATGAAGGGAATAATATAACGTAGAGAAGAATATTTACGTTGCCAGGAGACGTAGCGATGCAGTTGCACGCTGCCCTCTGCACAGGGCCCAATCACTGGGCACATTCCGGACAGAGGCACGGCCAGGATCTGGAAGGGTAGGACACTCCACGAGCACCAAGGGCACTTCCCTCAAGCGGCTGTAGGAGGCGGCGGACCATCGCGCTAGCGGCAAAGCGCCAACACGGGTTGCGAACTGGGCACCGCGCTCAGGGCCCTGCACGTTGTCGCTTCCTACATCCTTGCTTCCGCTTCCGCTGTCTCTGCTTGGATTGGAGTCGTTGGAGGGGGAGTTCTTGTTCGCGCATCCGGACGAGTCGCTGGGACCGGCTTCTGCTTCCCGAATTTCTTCGCCGTAGCGATTTTTCGTTACTAGCCATAACTCTGCAAGCACTTTTCACAGACCTGAATTCGTTAAATTTGATTGCGAGGCAGGATTAGATGGATGAACGGCGAGCTATCAACGCAACCTGGGTTATCAAATTTAAAGATCACAACGCCTATCTGAAAAGTGAACAAAGCAAAAATTCTCCTTAAGTTATTTCAATTTATTGAGGGAACTAACACCGCATTAACTTCAAAAATAACTTTCAGATTTACAAGTGTAAAAGAACAACAATCATCCTTGCCTACTCCAATGGTGTTCTTGTAAATCGTACTCGCCTGACACTGTGTGGCGACTGCTGGTGGTGTTGCTAGAATACTGACTGCCAACTCAAAAACGCGACGTTTTGTAGGCGCTGATTTCCCGCCAAGCGCGTGTAGACTCGCCATCGCAGCTAAGCTGGGCCAATGTACGTACGAATTGCTGGAAGATAACTACTCGCCCAAGTAACACCTTCAGGCAAGATTACGAAATTATTCAACGCACTTGCAACTTGCAACTTGCGAGCAATTTGAAAATTACAGGCTTCACCCTCATATCATCCTCATTTTTTATACAAATAAAATTAGTTACATCACACTTCATGCATTCATTTTAAATAAAGAAGAAGAAACTGGCTTTTGTTTCGCTTTTAAGAAACTGTAATTACGATAAGTATTCTATATAAGAAATGCAGTCAGATGTAAACATTTAGAAGTGGTAAAGTTCTGAAAAATAATGATTTTGACTATTACGACAGATATTACAATATGGATATTACGTTTTTGGTATTTAATTTCAAATTTGTTCTCAGGTCCTTTTGTTATATCGAATGTAGTGATCGTGTTAATTGAAAAAATAACAATAATCCTACCGAAACACCCATTACGACTACCGTTTATACTTCTGATGAACATTTCTGATGAAAAGAGACAATTTAAAAATTTAACGTGATAGTAAAACGGACATCAATAATTGGTCACATGAAATACAGAATTCTGCTCTCATGTTCTCGGATTTTCGAATGGAAATATCATATAATGTATATAGCTGAAGTAAAAAGTGCATCTACTTGTAAATGTTAGTACTGCTTATATTAGTATTTGAAAAAACTAAGAGGAGCTAGAATGGGCAAAAATGATGAAAATATATTTTTTTTACTTTTTTGAACCATTAATTAATTTGTAGTTTCTGTGTTAAATAGGCCAACTTTCATCTAAGTATGTCATCTCTAAGTATTTTTTTATATTTTGAAGTTTATGTAACGTGAAAGTGGGCGTGGCCGTTTCCACACATCGTGGGTGATGCATGAACGTCGTGGGAGTTTTTCAGCTTTCGTTGTGAGAAAACGTTAATAGCTTGCTTTCTAGTGTTCGACACATTTTATGGTAACAACTGAGGATTGAATAGTGTCAAAATATCGGTGTTTGTGTTTGCCAAGCATATGATATAAATATTTATTAGGTAGGTTTATGCAACCTGGTGGAAGAACACTATAATTTACGTATTATAGTAAGTAAGATTAATACAATGTCACTTTAAATTATTTTAAGACAATAATAATAACAATATCAATATGTTAAAAATGATAATAACAAGAGCAATAATAACAATAATAGCATTAACTCTACAGTTTATAGCTGACCTGCACAGTTATTTTAAACTATTAAATACACGACATTTCAGTTCGCAACATTTGCACTTCACTTCCCTTTCTACTTCTATATTGCCCTATATTTCACAACACGTCACCGCACTTCAATACAATACTACTTTCAATATAATTATATATTTAATAAAGCAACGAATTTAATAGTAATTATCATAATAACAATAATGTCAATAAAATAACAATAATAATAAAATAATAACTGTAATAAGAAGTCTAACTTACTAAATTAATAAAGTTTACAAATATCTTTAGTTAATTTAGTTTTAAATCTTTGAACCTCTGGAGGAAAGAATTCCATGGCTGACACAGGCAACTTATTCCAGTCCGTTATTGTTCTATTTGTAAAGGAAAATTTTCCAAGATCTGTTCTCTGTGGCCTAAACTGAATTTTGTGCTTGTGATCCTCCCTACTAAAGTACGAAGGTCTACTCAGTCGGATATAGATATCTTTCCAAGATGAATAGCAGGCATACGTTTTGTACAGGGCACAGAGTCTTGCCTTAACCCTCCTGATTTCTAGTGACTTCTATTCTACTTTCTTCCTATTGCTTCGAAAGGTAAATATACAGGATGAGTCACGTAACTTTAGCACCTCCTGTAACTTTTGAACGGTTGAAGATATTGAAATACAGTTTTCACGGAAGTGCATGAGAAAATAGGGCTAACTGATTCATGTATTTATTTCTATTTTATCACTTGTATTTTACGAGATATTTGAGGTAACTTTGTGTTTTCAAATGGAACTATACATATTTTTTCAGTCTATCATAAGCGTATAAAGACGAATCCAATGATATACATCTTGTCATATGTTAGATAAGGATTTTTTTGAGAAATTTTGATTCTTTTGCGACCAGTTCTTAACGGATATTTTGAATGTAACAGACCGCCACGGAAGGTCACGCAGCGCTCCACCAGCAAGCGCGCGCTCGGGGAAGGGAAGGGATCTTCGTATTTCAAGATACAAAACATCCCGAATATTCTGAACGCTCCTATCATATCGAGGTGTCAAAACTTCCTCGGTTCACCGTAGGAGGGGTCGGGGAGGGAAGAAACGGTCCTACGCCTACGGCGCGGCGCATACAATGACAGCCTCTCCACGTGCGAAATACGATGATAGGCTTAGGTCAGATGGGAGATAGCTCGATGAAGGACACTAAGAAAGGGTTCTCTTCAAGTTGAGGGGAGAGGAGTTGAAGTAATAAACAATTTTATTACAATACATACGATAAATCCTAATTTTTAATCCTTCCATTTCTTAAAAAAAGTCTGGAAATGGGGAAGGATGGAAAGCAGAGTTCAGGGAGAAAACTACAACAGTTTTGTGAATATTTGGGATATGTTTTGTATCTTGAAATACTGATATCCCTTCCCTTCCCCGAGCGCGCGCTTGCTGATGGAGCGCTGCGTGACCTGTGGCGGTCTGTTACATTCAAAATATCCGTTAAGAACTGGTCGCAAAAGAATCCAAATTTCTCAAAAAAATCCTTATCTAACATTTGACAATATGTATATTATTGGATTCGTCTTTATACGCTCTTTATGATAGACTGAAAAAATATGTATAGTTCCATTTGAAAAAACAAAGTTACCTCAAATATCTCGTAAAATACAAGTGATAAATAGAAATAAGTACAGATATCAGTTAGCCCTATTTTCTCATGCACTCTCATGAAAACTGCATTTCAATATCTTCAACCGTTCAAAAGTTACAGGAGGTGCTAAAGTTACGTGGCTCACTCTGTATACGCACTTCTCTGTACTCTTTTCAAATATTCCTTTTGTGAATATCTATAAGGGTCCCAACAAACCTCCCTGTATTCCATTAATGAACGAACGAGAGATAAGTAAGCTAATTCTCTCCCTTTCGCAGTACTCTTTTTTAGTATTCGCATAGTAAAATTCAAGGACCACCAGGCTTTCCCTAAGTCACAGTTTACATGATTTTTCCAACTGAATTTGCTATCAAAAATTATTCCCAGGTACTTACAAGACAAGGCTCTTGGAATATTTTCGTTGACTAAACGAGTTTATGTTTCACTATATTTGCAGTCTCCACCAAAAGTAATGGTTTTGCTTTTCGAACTATTTATCATCCCATACCATCATGCCATTTTTCCGCCCATAGATGTAATCTATCTAGATCACACTGCAAAATATTCGCGTCTACGTTTGGTTGAATAACTCGATATATACTACACAGTCATCTGACGTCTTGGAAGTTAGCAGGACCATTTCACCCAATCAAAAAGCTGTATAGCTCATAATTTGCCGTTTTTTTGCCGTTCTTAAGATGTGAAAACAAAACATTTACCGCGGGTCATTTTCTCAAAAAAATGGATGTTAATGCTAACTTCCATTGGAAGTTAGCAGGACCACAGATCTAAATCCGCTAATACTGTAAGCATTTACACCAAAGAATACTACAAATTTGCCGCTTTTTATTTATAAACGATTTGTGAACTTGAAAAATTTGCCCTTAACCATTGCAGACTGTAATCTGTAATAAAAACATTTGCCGCGGACCGGTTAGTTTAAAAGACCCAGGATCAAACCCCAGAAATTGAAGTATTGGAAGCTCCCTGCGCAAGGAAAGGACACGTTACCTCCTGAACCACTAGCCGTAACAATTCATACTCTATGCTAAAATTTGTCCTTAACCGTGGCAAACTGTAATCTGTAATAATAAAATTTGCCGCGGACTGGTTAGTTTAAAATACCCAGGTTCGAAGTCCAGAAACTGAAGTCTTGGAGGCTCCCTGCGCAAGCAAGACACGTTTCCTTCTGAACCAATGGCCGTAAAATATATATATATATATATATATATATATATATATATATATATATATATATATATATATATATGATTTGATTTGAATTTTTCGTGTTTCCGGGCACGTCAACTGCTTTGGTCATTAGTCCCGTTAGTGTAGTGCGTGTTTTTTCTCGGGATATGCGCGGTGATCTTTCCCCGCTGGATGGCTAGATCCGGCGCCGACCTACCGTCGGCTAGTGGGGTTTCCCCCTAACCAGGACTCTCCCACCAGCGGGGCTCCTCCCCAGCCGGGACAAGCAGTAAGCTCCCGACCGGCCTCCCGGAATATGTGGTTGTGTAGTGCATGTTAGTGTAAGTGTGTGTGTAAGGGGAGAGGATAGGACAAGGAAGAGGAAGGACAGATCGCGCGTGGTCCGTGGCCCGTTTGCTAGGGTACTGCTCCAGCATTCGCCTGGTGTTGATCGGAGAAACCACGGAAAACTACTGATCAGAGCAGCCGGCCGCTAGAATTCTCGTCTAGACAGCGATTGAATTCGACCTAGCTGAAAAAGCTAGTGTCGAAAGTCCTGCCGCCATCAGGACTCGAACTTAGGACCTCCCGGTCAGAGGCGCTGCAGTGACATCAGTTGATGCACTGAGCTACAGCTCCCGGTATATATATATATATATATATATATATATATATATATATATATATATATGTATATATATATATATATATATATATATATATATATATATATATATTGTGACGCCGAGCTCAGCTGTAGGCTGTCGCCACTGTGGGTTGCATGGTATGGGAGGCAGCGCGCCTGCGAGGGCGCCGTTCGTGGTTCCCGCCCCCCGCCCCCCGCCTCCCACCCAGGCAGCAGTATCGGCCGCAGCGGAGGGGCAGTGAAAGGGGGAAAGTGAAAGTGGGGTAAGAAAGGAGGGAAGTGAAGTAGGATTGGGGTCGACCTGAGGTGTGTCGCT